>WAAE01006953.1:0-47255 GCA_013400495.1 Nicator chloris
AACTCTGAAACAATACAAATGTTTGTTGCATTCTTTTACCTCAGCGATCTGTTTTCATCCATCTGTATAGACTGGACAAAAGCAGGTGTTTTCTCCACACATCAACAAACTTTCTTTTTTTATTAATCAATGCAAAGCTAACTACAATATGTTAAAAGCTACCTTTTTAAACAATGAACCACCATAAAGTTATTACAGTGTAAATTTAAACTCTACAATGACAACAACAGATTTTTTCTTTTTTTTTCTTTCTTTAAGTATTCAAAAATGCTATTCCTAAATATTGCAATTTAGCTTACAAAAAAAAGAATCTAGATACAGATTAATGTGGTAGTGGCAGATTCCAAACAAATTGTTCCACTGGAAATATGCAAAAGAGAATACAAACAGGTTCAAACATTGTTAATTACCAACTAAAGCCAAGCAAACTGCTTTTATTTCTTCCTAATATTAGTTTTAAATTCACAGTACATTAATCCTCCCTGTAAATGAGAAAAGTTTAGACTGAGAAAGAAGACCCCAAAACAAAGTTATGAAAAGTACTTTGAATAATTGCAATAAACATTAGAATTTGAAATTGCAAGGTAGAGTTTATAACTAAAGAAATTTCTGTTCCTATTATTTTCTAACATTTTCAGTGTAAGCAGCACACCCTAAGAGGATCAACCATATTTTATGTCATCAGCATTTTATAAGTGCCACGTTTAAGTACTTCACTGAAAATACCATGAGTATGTATAAAGATGAAAGGCTTATGAATATAAATAAAGCTAAGTCTCCAACTGCAAACCTTATCATTTTCTAAAATACATTTTATTAGAAATGGCTAAAGATTCTTGAATTTTACCTTCTGAGTTCTCAGTTTATAATGTACAAATAAAAAATATGCATTAAAGAATTATACAAACTGAAGTAGGACAGAAAAAAAAAAAATCAATAAATATCTCAATTACAAACCGTGGCAATAACAGATAAAGGACACTAAAATTGTGACACAAGACCCCAATATCACCACCCCAGCATCGAAATGTTAAAAAACCCCTATTTGGTATTAACAGCCCTTATGGAATAAAAAGAACTATTAAAGTCAGATTAGTCTACAAACAAGGAAGCCCAAACTTTCGAGATTGTTGCCTTACTGCCCTCGAGAGTTCACCTCTATCTCCCATGAAAAATGCCCATACAAAAAATTCTAAAATACCTCCATAAGCCCAGAGGAAAGCCTGTGGACAGACAGATGATGTGATATATTTCTTCCTTTCCATTCTTGGGCAGCTTCTTCTCTCTGCGGCTGAAAGCAAATGCTTTGAGACTCAGTCGCATATTTAATTAGAAGCAAGCTGCTTGCACTATCACCGTGCGAATCTACCTCTCCAATCTCTCGTGAGTCAATCTTTCCCATCTCTGATTTTCTTTTATATTTATGCTAGAATATTTAATTGTAGACAAAAGGTTACTCTGGCTGTATTCACTGCACAGAGGCAGAATAATCTGCTTTAAAAGGCTTGACATTTCAGGCTTTTCAAAAAGGCTGAAAAAATTATATCCCTGCTTTTGTTAATCAATGAAGTAGAACTCTCCTGAACAAAAGAATTAAATTGCTTGGTTGGTTTAATAAAACCAACAGAAATAGCTGCTTCCTCTGGGCTTTATTGTGTAGGCATGGCACACGCATCCAGCACTGTAATTCCATATGATTCAGGGGCAAAACTCTAATTTCTGCACACAGTTGGGTTTTTAAATCCTATTCAAACTCTATCCATTCTGGCTGGTTCTCTAAGGCCAGATTTATCATTAAACTTGACTTTTTCCTAGGTGCAGGAGCCATACAGCAATTTTGGGTTTTGTTATTCTGCTTTAGGAAAAAATGTTCATTAAAAATGTATTAATGTAACCATTACCTTTACATAGATTTATTTAGCTAATAGCTAATAGTTTTACACTTTTGTCAGCTATTTAATAACTGCACAAATAGTTGAGGGTGTGAACAAGTGCCAGCAAGTTTGATAGGAGCATATAAACAGTAGTTAGGAAAACCATATGCATCCACCAAGAAAACATTATTTTGTTACTGTTACATTTTCAGACATGATTTGGTATTAATTGGACATTTTAGGTGAAGAAGTATCATTATTTCTGAAAGACTCAGAAGCAGCTACACAATTGCTGTGCTGTCTTATCCTGTGGCCCATTATTTTCCATAATTTAATGAAGAGATTCTGCATCTTCAGTGGTTGAGTGGTCACACCAACGAACAGTAACTCAGCCTTTCTGGGGAAAGCACACTTCAGCACCAGCTGGCTCAAAATAAAAGGCCCTACAATATAATTTAGAGGCTGAGCTTTGGTTTATCCATCTCAGTTTTGTTTTCCTGAAACGAAGCACTTCTAACTGCAGTTGAACTTAAGCAACTGGGATTCCTGCTCCAGGGAATCAGTACCACTGGCACCAAAGCCCTTCTGGGTAAGCTGCAGTGCCCTGGCTAAATCCCACCACCTTTTTCACATGAAGAGCATTGTTAGCAATGGTGATCTTCTGAAGGGATCAGGCCATGATGACATGAATCATTATCATACAGCTGATGTCATTTCCACAACCCAACTGATACTAATTTCACAATGGTATTCTTTATTTGAAAGAATACCATTACAGAACACTATTTAAAAAGCTCATAAAACATTTCAGTTAGCACCAGTGACTGGAATGGGGCCTTAGACACAAGAATGGACAGGTAGGAGTATGTGAATTGGGGGAAAGTCATCTTGGCTTGATGGTACTTCCTCTCATAGTTTATGTCTTTGGAGAAGTGTTGGCATGGTATTGCAAAGGACAGGTAGAATTGGAAGCACAGATATGACCCAAATCTTCTTCATACAGAGGAATCTTAGACTTTACTTTTTTCCACGGTTCTGTATAATGGAAGGAATTTGTGCATGTGAAAGTAAATTTATTCTAAATAAGCTATTTATATATACAATGAAAAAGTCTCTGAATTAAGAAGCAGAATGAGGGCTGACAGAAAAATCAGTATTGTGTATTGAAGCCTAGACTTAAAGCAAATGACACTGCAAATTTAATTCACGTTCACAGTTGTCAATGCACTTTCCATGCAAGTACATTGATGCATATGGAGATTTAAGGCATGTGTTGCATGAATTTAACAATACAGACTGAACAAGAACACATCTCCTAGCAGATGAAATGCATAATTAGCAGGAAAATCCATCAAATTGCTCTATGAATTCAAATGAGCAAGTCATGGAAGTTTTTTGAGGTTTCTTTTTTTCTGTAGAGACAACAACAGTGCACATTCTGTACATTTCACAGTTTGTATTTAGTATCAAAGAGAGATGCATTAACAACAAACTAGAAGTTGTGTACAAAAAGGTGTGTCCAGAGTGGACAGATCTGAAAAGCTGGAGGACCCTAACTGTAGGATGTGCATTACCATCAATGATACCTGTACCCCCCTCCTCCACCCCATTTTCATAAAGAGAAGGAAAATCAGAGCTTGCAAACTCACTCTATAATATTCCTATAATTTGTGCCAATACCACACCTAGGCCTTTCAGTGTCCTTGCCTTTCATTGTGTGAGGGAAGCAAACCTTGGTTTAGGGGTGCAAAAGCAGAGTACAAAGGTGCCCTGTGCCCTGCTGTAGCTGCAAATGTTTAAAATGCATGTATCTGCCTCAGATGGAATCTGGGGGAGTCCCAGAAGGAATGTCACAGTCAGGACCTGAAGGAATACTTCAGGGTGCACTAGAAGCCAAGTTTAGGTAAATCCCCAAACTTTTGTGGCTTCTGTGTTTGACACATAGGTCCCTGGTAAAAGACACTGAAACTACAGTGGCTGCATGCCAATGCCCTGTGCCAGCTCAGTATCACTCCAGCAGGAATTGCAATTTTCCAGACCACTTGTTATGCACAATTTCAGTGTCATAGTCATTAGAAAGATTCCCTGTTAATCTCAAGCTCTCTCATGCTCCTCACTGGGCCCTCAATAAGAAGCATAACCCAGCACAATACAGGTAAAAAATAGTAAGGATCACACCTGACTTTGAAAGTTCTTGCCAGAAAACATATTCACATCTAGATTCTGTATTCCTTAGCTCAGCTTCAGGGAGTTTTGTGACTCATTTACTCACAATGACAAACCTTGCCCCTCCATCACTCTCCAGCAATCTTACACGTTTTATAACAGCCGGGGAGTCAACTAATGCCCACTGTAAGTCAGATTCTCTTGTGTCAGTCAGTTGTCTTGTGAGCACCATGAACATGGATATGCTACCTGCCAGTCACACATACTTCACATCTGCTGTCAAAGTACACTGAAAGCTTGTTTTGTTTGATTAGAAAATCCACAACCATTCTTACCAAGTGAGAGAATCTCACTTTATAATTAGTGTCATCCACACTATGCTCTAATAATTATGATTACCAGTTTAATGGCAGAGTGATGCTACATATAGCAAGGTCATTTAGCCACAGGTAAAAGAGTGTGGCATTGTATTCTGGTACAGATGTTGGGCACACAAAAGAGAGTAGAATTTGAAAAGGGACAAATGAAAATAAAAAGAAAAGAGATATGAAAATTATAAATGGCAGACTGGCACAGCCAAAGACAGTGGAGTAGGGTGAAAAACAGGAATAAAGTTCACAGGGAAAAAATCCTCAGGATATTTCTATCTAAATTTAAATTTCATTCTATATATATTAAAATATTAAAAAATAATGTGTTAAAAATGCCTTAGAAATTCCGTGTCTTGGTGCCCAAGTAGAAGCTCTGCAAACCTTTAACAATTTGGTATTCCACTCTCTGCACATACAGGAACAAGAAGTGCACGCTTTGGTCAGCTGTGCATGTGACAACACAGAACTGGGATTTTGACTTAAACAAATGTTTAACAGCCTTAAAGGCATTTGACAGCTACACCACAAACCTTCTGAGAGCACAACTATCTATTTCACCTTCTCTTCAGTTTGTGGAAGACACAGTTAAGAGAAAGTACAGCCAGATTTCTGCAGAAAGAGTCTGTTAAACAGCAAAGTTTCTTTATGTACCATGCACCAGCTGCTTTGGATCATCCTATAAGATAAAGCTTCCAATAAAATCTTCTACCATGAGGCATTTTAACCCCAGAGTGGAAACCTGAAGAAAGCAGTACGGTAAAACACTTGACACAAGAAACTACAAAAGCTTCAGGGTTTCTCTGCCTTATAGAAAGGGAACAATTTAGGAACACAAGCAAAATAAAAGGTTGTATACTCCAACTGAGAGTGTATTTCTCAAACATTGAATAATTCTGCCTCCCTCCTGATTTCAAATACAGACATTCTATAGAAGGGATAAAAACTGCAGCGCACCTGTTTCACTTGAGCCCATTAAAACTTACTAATTTCCCCCTGGGAATGACCTTCCATACCCCACCACAAGGCTGACCAACAGAAGATGCAGAGGAATAAGGTGCTGCGAAAAGAACTCACCAGAAAATCCAACAGAATTTCACTCTCCATGATGTCTAAGCTGGGACACATCTAGTTCTCCTTTAGCTCTGAGAGGGAGGCACAACTGTGGGAAGAAACAAAGTTTGAGTTGTCTCAGTCTAAAAATATATACAGCATGCTTTAAAGGAATTATGACATTTCATCTTGATACACTGTATTGTTACATCTAATAATAAAAATCAAATTATTCCACCCCTAGGCTCAGTCTTGTCCAGTTGCTGGTATATTACATGTACCAATAATGCAAATTCCTCCATCCCACCTCCACTCTTGACAGCCCTTCCCACTAATTTTCCTTTCTCCTGAATAAAGGTGAAATCTCTTAAGCAAGCACAGGCCTGCTTAAGATTTTGAGATCTTCCTTTCTGGATTTTCTTTACAGGGCTTTCACAGGAGAAGAATTAGGTACATTATCAACCCATTCCCAGCCCAGTTTGCACACTTCATTATGTTTGTCCTTTCCCTCCAAGCAAGAGAAATTTCACTACAGAAAGAACATCTAAGTATGAATTTGCAAAAGCCTTTTTGTCAGTAGAGCTACCAGTTCCTCTAAACAGGGACTGGGGAGAGAAAGGAAGGAAATAAAATAAAATTTCCTTTCAGATAGTTTTCTCCTGAAGGTCACCGAGATCTGGATCTAGCAAAAGGTTCTTTCAAGAAGGAAAAATTAAACCTCATGCAAAATCCTTATTTGTTCAGATGACAGGAAAAACTAAATCCTAGTCATGCCCTAGGAAAGTCATTACCCTCTTTTTTCATTCTGGTGGTTTGGGGTTTTTTGAATGACTTTTTTGATAGAAAAGGGACAAAGAAGAAACCATCTTAAAACCAAATCCTCTTCTATATACTAGACCTGTACACCTTTACTTTTACTGAAGGGACTCTTTTTCCCCCAGTAAATCATCTAGCTGTTTTCTACTTGCTGGCTTCCCTTTCCGTATTTGAACGTCTTACAGGCTCTCAGGGGCCTTGTGCTCAGCCGTGAATGGATTCAATCCATTTATCAAATATAAAAGTTTCTTTTTACTTCCACCTCAAGAAACACTTGTAGAACAGTACAAGTACCTTAACCAAAACCTTTCTTCCATCCCTTTTAAAGCAGGTTGTTTCCTTGTAGTGTTACTAGAATGACATGGAAGGAAAGAGACAGGAGACACCTGCAAACAGTACCTTAGGAGATATGAAATCAGACACTTGAAGTTTTAGTGAGAAAAACAATTCAAGCACAAAGTGAAATTAGGACACGTTCAAAGTAAACTCATTACTCACAGAAAAAATATACACCAAGGAAGGAAAATTCTGTCTTCCAGTGCAAGAGCCAATGGTCAGCCACTTCCAAGTTTCTTCGCCAATGGTCAGATCTGACACTAAACTGCTTGTGTGAGGGCTTGCGAATCCTAGACCTTAAGCAACCAAAAGGCAGCTGGCTTTGGCCACTGGGTCCTCTGGGAGTCCCCGAGGTCAGTGACAAGTTCTACAAGCACAGGGGACGGCAGAAAAGCTTTCACTAAGTGTCAGTCAGACAGCAAGCCTCTGAGCCTTGAGCTCTGACATTTGCAGCAGGACCTCAGAACTAAAGGCCGGCGTGGCCTCCCTGCTGAGTTACTCCGTTTCCAAAACTGCACCTTCAAACCAGAGCCACGGACAGACAGATGGACACTCTGCTGTGCTGCGTGCGACACCGTGCAATTAACAGATGTCACTGTGTTATTAATAATATTCAAACACGAGTGCCACGCCTGTAATTGTCCCTCGTTCCGTAGCAATCTTCAGCAATCAAAGCCCCGTGCGGAGCCGTGCTGGTCAGCGCTGACAGCGCCGCGGGTACGCTCCATTAGCGCGGGGGAGGCGGAGAGAGCTCGGCGCACGGGGAAATGGGGCCGGTCACACACGGGGAGCACACCACCAGGACAAAAGACGGGGAAAATGGGAGAATCACAGAAGTGTCAAGGTTGGAAGGGACCTCTGGAAATGATCCAGTCCAGCACCCCTAACAAGGCAGGGTCACCTGGAGCGGGTGATACAGGAACGCATGCAGGTGAGAGGGAGACCCATGACCTCACTGGGCAGCTGTTCCAGTGCTGTGCCACCCTCCGTGTGTATAAGCTTTTCCTCATGTTGAGGTGAAACTCTTTGTGTTTTAGTTTATGGCCATTGCTCCTCATCCTGTTGCTGGGAAACACCGAAAAGACTCCGGCACCACGCTCTTGGCCTCCACCTTGGAGATATTTATGTGAATTAATGAGATCCCCTGTCAGTCTTCTCTTCTCCAGACCGAACAGGCCCAGCTCCTGCAGTCTCTCCTCACAAGAGGTGCTCCAGACCCCAAACCACGTTTGTGCCTCCGCTGGACCCTCTCCAGTAGCTCCTTGTCTTTCTTGTACCGAGGAGCCCAGAACTGGACACATTCACCTCACGAGGGACTGAAAAACTACTTTTATTTTTTAAAAAAAACGGAAAAACCGAATCTGGCGTGCGAGAACCTTCTAGGTCAGGTTCGAAATCGCTTGATTACATTAACAGTAAGGTCTGTACTATCACTTTTTCAACGCCGTAACCCTAAACTCCGCGCAGCCCTTGCCCCCGCCCCGGCCCCTCAGGCCCTGTCCCCGCCCCTCAGGCCCTGTCCCCGCCCTGGCCCCTCGGGCCCCGCCCATTCCCGGGGCGGTTCCCGGCTCCGTCCCCGCCCCGCGCTTTACGGCAGCGGCCGCGGTTTGCGGCGGGTTGGGTTGGGCCGAGCCGGGCCGCGCTCGGGGCGGACATGGTGAGTGAGCGGCACTGCTCGTGCCCGGCCCGGCGGCTCCCGAGGGCCCGCGGAGCCAGGGCCCCGCAGAGGCCGCTGGCTCCGCTCTCGGCGCCGCCGGGCCGGGTTCCCCTCGTCCCCCAGAGCTCGGGGGTCCCCGCGGGCCCCGAGAGCACCGAGCCCCCAGCTGAGCGTGTCGCGCCCGCTGTCCCATGTCAGGCTGGTGGCGGTGTGTCCGACCCGCTGTGCGCGCTGCCAGCGGGTCTTCTGCCCTTCTCCTTCGGTAAACAAACCCTGTCTGTGTTCGTTCCCATGCAGGCCAGCACGATGGTGGCGGTCGGCCTGGCCATAGCGGCAGCCGGATTCGCAGGTGTGTGGGGTCGGGCGGACACTGAACACCCAGCTGTACCTGCACACCCCGTTGTACTTACCCGTGCTTCAGGGCTGATCTCCAGGGAGTTTAACAGCTGATACAGGACGCTCTTTTGGGAGAGCCTGTATTAATGGCTGTAATGAAACAAAAGATCCAAGTTCTTACTATTTTATGCCCCCCAAAAAACCTCAAATCCACAAGTTACCAGTTGCACTGAATTGCTAAATATTCATGGAACTATATTTAACCTCAGTCACCGCTGGTCTCTTGAAGGTCGCTATGCAGTAAAAGCTTTGAAGCAAATGGAGCCACAGGTAAAACAAGCGCTTCAAAACCTACCAAAACCTGTAAGTTTCTATTTATCAGTACCATCTTTTTATTTAAAACTTTACTTGGTGGAATAACTACAGACTGTTGTCTCACTATATCATTGCTGTATTTTCTCCTGTATTTTGTCAGTAACAATTAATTGCAGCAATTCTGCTGGTCATTGGCTAATAGAGAACTTGTTTGGGCAAATTTAAGTAATTATTTAAATCACGATGCTCTTCTTCAACTGAATTTCCTATTACAAGTGAGAAGTTTTGCTATTTTTACAGGCTAAAAGCTCAGCAGCTACTAAAGCAATAATGAGTTGTTTTAAGTGATACTTAGAAATTAGTGTGTTTTAAACTAATAAGTTTTCTCTTTCAGGGCTTCAGTGGTTATTACAGAGGTGGATTCGAACCCAAAATGACTAAACGAGAAGCAGCTTTAATACTAGGAGTGAGGTAAAGGAAATTTATCAGAAGTGAAAGGTGAACAGCAGGCAGTGGTGTCTCCTCACAGCTGGCCTTGTTTGGAAAGGTTGACATCCAATGCCCAGCATCTCCTGGGAGTGTCACTGCCAAGTCAGGAAATAGGAAGTGCCTGTTCAGGACTTCCTGTGCTTTTGGGGGGTTCTTTGTAGCACTTCAGCTTGGGTGAAGCTAATTCTGTGTGGACTTGCAGACATCTGCAATTCCCTCGCACATTCCAAAGCCACGCGTGGTCCAAATAAGCCATTTCAGGAAGCCTTGGGGTTCACCTGGTGTGAGGAACACGATTCTGCTGTTATCTTGGGGTGCCTGTCAGTGCTGAGGAGGTTCAGGTGGATGCAGTGTGAAGGTGATGCAAACCCACTTCTTGTATCGGGAAGAAATTCATCACTTCTGGAACACTGTAGATCTGACTGTGGTGGGAAACCCTGCCAAACCTCTTACGGCCAAATACACAAATATATCACATAAGAACTTTCAACTGTGAAGTTTTTTGGTGTTCTATGAGGGTTTTTTTTACCTTAATAAATCAAGCAATTTTTTTTTTTGTCTTACAGCCTTTAGAAAGAATTCCCAATAAAAATGTTACAACATAGTTCTGTTTCTTTTTAACTATGTGGATGACTCCCCACCCCATTAGTTTGCTTTAGCATGTCTTTTTCAGCATTGTTTTGGAAAAGCCCTGGAAAGCCTCTCCAGGTTTTAGACACTACATATCAGTGGTAGGAAAAGAGAAACATACATGTTAGCTAGAGAATTTATGGGTAAGACAGAGTGCTCGCTTGTTTTCAAACACCTTTTGATGATCTAGGGAATTTCATGAGGATCCCTTAAAGTCAGTCTTTCTCTCTCTTTCAAAGCCCTACAGCCAACAGAAATAAAATTAGAGAAGCTCATAGACGGATCATGCTTCTGAATCATCCAGATAAAGGTAAGGAAATTAAGTCATGTTGATTAGTTAATACATGTTTTTAACACAGTTGAATCGAATTGTGTAGGGAGGAAGTGAGTGATACATAACCACCTCAACTACTAAAAATCCCACAGAAAACTGAGTGAAAACAAATCTCAGGGTGCCTTAATCCACGTGGGTCTATATATTTTTGTGTGTGAATGTTTTAAAATCACGCAGACAGATCCAGCAGGTCAGTTTGTTAGCTGCTCTAGCTTCTGTGAATACCAGGTTAGAATATGATTTGTTTAAAATGAGACTTAAAATTGCCTTAATTTTAGATGAAAACCCAGAGTACCCTTGTGTGTTTTATATATATATCACTTGTATGTTCATGTGAATGCCTCAGGAGTTCATCATAAATGGCAAATACTGAACCTTCTAGAGCTGCTGGAGACGTGAATTATGAAATATTCCTGTTACTGGTACTTTGAAGGCTCAGAATCTAGTTATGTTCAAAGTTAGTAACTCAGGGCATCTATACCTGTTCTAAATTCTCTTCAGTGAGTCAGAATCACGTGTGTTTGGCATTTAACTTCTTAACCATTGCTTAGAAGGCAAAATGGCTTCCTTTAAAGTGACTGTTGAATTCCTTACTTCTATGCACCAAAATCCAAAATAATCCATGAGGATATGCCTTTCATAGATATTGAAAGTTACCTTCAAAATTAACCTTATTGAATGTATGCGGGAGGTAAAAATAGCATTCTGTGTTGTACATGACCTAAACACGTTAAATTAATCTTCAAGGAAAACATTTTGGTGCAATTAATGGTATATATGGTACCAACAGTCATTGTACCACATGGCTTTACAGTGTTGGTGCATTTCAGTGTGGATTCTGTCTCAGTTTCCCGAAGGAATTTTCTGCCATGTTTAAAAACTGAACTGGTCCCTTGCTGCAGCAGCACTTTATGCTGGGCAGGGTTATCTGCAGACCTGTTAGTTCTCTGCCTCTATTCACCACAGATGGTGCTAAGTAAGTGGTGACCGATTAATTCATGACTGACAAAACTGGAGGAAAAAACCACTCCAGTAAAATAAAAGCAGCCTAACAGGAAGGAGTGGTCTGAGACTGAGCTCCTGCAGTGACTGAGTTCACTCAGGTGCCTTCTGTCATATCCACTTTGTTCTTCAGCTGGCAGAAACTCAGACCACACTCCTTTTTTCCCCGTGTCCTGTGGCATTATTATCAACACAGAAGACAAATGTTGGGTTTTTTCATCTGAGGTTCTCTTTCTTCTAGGTGGATCTCCCTATGTAGCAGCCAAAATCAATGAAGCTAAGGATTTACTAGAAGATCAAGCTAAAAAATGAATGGAAAAGAAAATCACTCAGAGGGTTTGTCCCTGCAAATGATTATTTTTGATAAATGGCTTAAGAAAAGTTCTAATGACTTAATATAAATGAAGCTGGAAATACAAATCCAGGGAGGTACTTCCCTTCCCACTTGGTCACCTTGTTTTGGAAATACGTGAGGGAGTGAAGCTTAAAGACTCTTTTCATAGCTGTTCTTTATTAAACAGCAAAATCTGCCACTCAGAACTATTTTCAGTGCTTGAGAGCAGTAACTTGGTGTGGCCAGTGTGTGTTACCAGGCACAGGTAGACTCACGTGCTCTTACCTAATTTCTGTTGAACTGGCTATTTAAAGTTCACACTGCTGCTTTTCCATCTGCTAAAATTAGCACACTGAACCTGTTTGGAAAAGGGAGGTGGAAAAACCAAGAGGATTTATTGGATGGGAGGAACTGGGAGAGATGGGTGGTTGTCTCTGCCTGGAGAAATAAAGTACAGGAAACAATGCACTCCCTTGTCCTTGCCTTGTGAAAAACAAAGTTGGTTAAGTGTTACTGATGGATCTGGAATGTCCCAGATTTCTTTAGTAAGTTCTAATTTTGACAGGTTTTAATAGCATTTAATAAATTCCATATTTATAATAGAAGTCCTGTAGTTTTATACATTATTATACACTACAAAGCCAGAGCTCAGAGAGGTTTGCATTTACAGTGATTAGGAAACAGGAACTCGACATCAGTCACTGATACCTGAGCTGGATTTGTGCTCTGTGGAACCTCAGACCCAGCAGCTCATGATGACCTCAGCTGGGGGCAGGGAGTCTGTCAGACTCCCTGAATCTTCCCCGTGTTTCTGCCACTATGGCAAAACACTGCACAGCACCTGTGGAGGGTATCCCACGTGGTCATGAACAGTGGGGTTGAAAGCTTCCACTCCCAGCACCTGGACTCGGGAGTGCTGCCCGCTGTGCCACAGCATGGCTGTGGATGAGTTCTGGGCTGTTTAGGAAGGATTACAACAGTAGGCTTGAGTTAGGTGCCTTTAGGAGAAAGGATCAAATAGGTAACATTACAGCCTCCCCAGAAAGGCAGCGATTTTGCTCTGCTAGAGAGTTTAAAGCAGGGTGAAGGACAGCTGGAACAGTTCTGGACTCAGCACATGCCAAGATATATGCAGAATGTTTCTGTACTTAAGGATTTCCCAGCCAAACACTACTGACTCATTAAACATAGCTCTTGTTTTTTTCATTTTCTCCCCTCCTGTGCCTGCCCCATCAGCTGCGATACACTGCTTCTTTAAGGCAAACTGACACTGGGTGTGTTCTCTCGGAGGGAAGGTTGTTGCTCAGTGTCCAACAGTGAAGTCCTACGACAAAGTGCACACACAGGTCCCTGCTTGGGTCAGCTTGGCTGTAGCTCTGTCAGGGACAGCAGCTGCTTTAGAACTCTTGGGTTTGTCCAACAAAATCAGGCAAGACAAATTTTTTTCATTCAGGTCAGTACAACTTCAACGCTGCCCCTTCCCCTGACTTCGTATGCCTTCCTGCCACCCAGATGGTTTCCCATGCCTGTTCTGTGCTTCCTTGCTCTGGCTCATGTGCCTGGAAAGATGGGAGGGGGGCAATGCTTTACCTTATCAAAAGCTGCATCTGCATTAATTCCTATATATGTTAGTCAGGTTATGCAATTCTCCAAGATAAGGAGTCTGGTTTTAGACTCATTAACTGATGTTTGACATCATTGCCTTAATGAAAGGAAGATCGGCATGTTAGAAACTCATGAAAAAGAGTTTGAGGTTCAAGCTGCCTCACAAGTAGGTTTCCATTGTTAGTTAACAGCTTGAAAACCTTGAAGTCAATAGTAATTTAAATTTCTGATAGAAACAGTCAACAGATGGAAGATCAAAGTTTATTTTCTTTTACTACCAGCATACAAAAAAAACATATTGCACATCAAACAACCAAAACAAAAATAAAAATACTCTACTAAGGACTAACATATGTAGTTTATACAGAATAAACTTTCTGGAAATTGATCTTTTCAGTAGTTCAGGTTATGTCTTAATGGACATGACTAATTCAGCTTAGTGTTAACTAAAGCTATGTTTGATTTTTAAATACTGTACAGTTTAATAAATAAACCAAACAAAGCCTCAATGTAGAACAGTCACTGCCAATGTCACCCAGTATCCCTGCAGATTATGAGAATTTAACAAATGCATTCCAGTGGTCTGCAGATTTTTCCTCTACATACAGCATTTAAAAAACATGTATTAAAACAGACCAGTTTCCAGACTAAACTAATGGAGAAATTACATTTCAGTGCAAAATATTTTAGACTGCATTTCTTTCTAGTATTCCTCAGGTGAAGAAGTGGTTGCATATTATTAAAAATGTAACAAAAGCAGCTAATGCTTTCATAAAGAGTATTATGTTAGGGATCCCCCTCACATCTTTGCCGTATTTTGAAAACAAAATAACATTTCCTATAGCCAGCAATTTTGTTTATTTAAATGTTACATATACTATCTCAAGGCACATCTGATGATATATTTATAACACAGTAGGTGTCAAAGTATGTTTAACATATGATTTCTCCAGGATCCCTCCCCTTTCTGTATTCCAAAATGGAGGAACTGAAAGTGCGGTGTCAAGACTGGCGATCCATATTCTATCTTTGGCAAGCTTATACAAGCACTATTTTAAATGTAATGTAAAGAACTGTAAACTAGGAACTTCAGTTTATGAAACACCATTCAGCACTGCTTCTTCCTGATTATTTCCATCCTCCTGAACAGTGACTTTCTTTTCATCAGGGCTGTGCTGTAGTTTAGAAGGCTCATCCCCAGAGGTGGTGGCAGGGCCATTCACTGCCTTTTCAGAAGGGCTGTTTTCCTCAATCGCATCTTTTGCCTTTCAAAAACAAGAACAGGGGAGTATTAAAAATTCCGTAATAATACGGAGTATAATCTCAGTTCCCCTCTGGCTCACACAGCAGCTCTGCAAGAGGGAACACCTCTTGTTTGTCTGTGCTTGTATTCTGCCACTTAAAGCACCTGAACACTTACCTTGTTTACAGGATACTTCTGCATCAGCCACTTGGAGAAATCATGCCAATGTCACCCCACGACTGCACACCCCCAGCACACCCAGAATGCTTATTTATTTCTATTTGTCTAAGCCCATGAAGGAGTTTACTGAAAAACTGAGCTTTACACCCCTTTTCAAGTCTATAGCAAGATGACATTTTGTTAATGGATCTTTCTTACGTAACTTGTGGCAATACACTGGCACTTAATACAGAAATTCTGTTTAATTCAGTTCTGATTATTTTTCAGGATAATGTAATGCCACTCTGATCCTTTAAGAAAAAAAGGATCAAAAACATAAAATCATTTTAAAATCAGTTCCTTCTAAAAAAGTCACTAAAAATGTCACCTAGTATCCTCTATCCCTAAAGTGTTTTAAGGATTAGTTCCTAAGACCTACCAAGGGCAATTTTCACATTACATAATGCAACATTACTAAGTGTAATATTTTAAAAGGTGTACAGACTTAATTTGGTCCCTAAAGTCTGCAACAACATCTACAAATCATTGTCAGTTCTGTTTACTCTGGGCCCTTTTTGCTTTTAACGATTTGTTCTTGAACTCAAATGCACTTGTAGTCAAATGAGGGTGAGCTAACTGAAGCCTTCATTCCTTTACTGTTCTGTTGCAAGGGAGGAGAAAAAAGGAAACATTAAAAATATCTTACCGTTTCTTTCTTGGTTTTGGCTACTGTCTCCTTTGGAGGGTTTCTCTGTCTACTTTGAGATTCAGCTCGTGATATATAATCAGCTACTGTTACTGTTCAAGGAAAAAAATCACAGTGATGCTCACATCAGCAGTCAATTCAGCATGAACCTTCAAGTCTTTTCTGCACAAGTTATGCTCTAACTGGGAGACATCTCACAAAAGGCCTTCACACTTACAGGTTATCAACCACAAGGATCAATTTGTTTCTGTTGTTAAAAACAATTTTCACTAAAATTGGTGGTAACAATGATCTCAAGGTGGACTCTTAATAAAACCAATTTTGGTCCAATTGCAGAATTTATTGGAGAAGGGCTTTCTGTACTAAGTTTGAAGAGATCTGGCTGTAGGCTCTAACTATAGTGTGTGTCACTGGGGTTTTACTAGCTGAGTAGGGAAGAATTTCACACTAATGAAATGAAATGAAGACAAACAGTGCCCAGACCTGGGGCGGGTCAGAGCCTGGAATACTTAGGATGATGTGACATCAAATCTTTGGTATGTCACAAAGCGACTGAGGAGGGAACTTGCCCTCCTCGAGGTACGGAGTGCCACCAGCACTGTGCCACCAGCACTGTCCCCTGGCTCAGTGTGGCAGCTGTGGGGTGTGGGGACACAGGCGGTGCTGCCGGAGCCAGCCCAGCCCAGGGGCAGCACAGCCGTGTCCGTGGTGGTACAGCTGCACTCACTGGGGACAGCCAGGCCTTCTCTGACCTCTCCTTACCACCTGAGCACATGTTCTGTAGCCTGCTTTTGTCTGATCCTACCCTCTTGTAACCACCCCAAGACTCAGTTCTAGCCTTAGAACAGGGAGTACTGCAACTTCAAATATACACTTGTATCTCTGACGAGCTACAGCACATTAGGGTTGGCCAGCATTACTTACTGAACTGAACAGTCATTTTTATTTCGTGTATCAGGGGTTCAGGTGAGCTATTTTTGTGGATTTAGGAATGACTGCATGAAATCCGTATCAGACTGTGAACTACAACAGATGAATTTTCTGTTACAGTAACTGGACTTCTTACATCTGGGTCCTTCCAGAACTGCAAAGGCCAAAGGAGTTTCTGCCCAAGTACTTTTCCTTTAAAATAAGGTTTTGTACCCAACTCCTCTAATATTAGCAAACAGGAAGCATGTTCCATGCACAGTGCATTCTTAATATTCCTCTATGAATAAGGCACCATAACACAGTGTAAATCAAATGATACAGCTAAATGACTGAAATATAGTGGTTGGCATTGGGAGGGCAAGAGGGGAAGAGTTCCTTCTGTCTTAACTTCACTCACACTTAATAGGTATTTATGAAGACTTTAAATTATTAGAGCATTTTAACAAAGATGGCAGAGAAATCTTGTTTAGGAAATTTTGTTATGTTCTTAGAGTATTTAAGATTTAAAGAAATTCTCATGGTTTTCTAGAAATGACTAACATTCCTTTACATTGCAGGTTGAGATTAGTTTCTTAGAAGTAAAAGCTGAAATCCTTTTCACTTTTTCTGCCCCTTTACAAAACTGTATCACTGCTACAAAACTGGAATGTTGAGAAGAAATATGTGGGTTTGGGTTTTTTTAGGAAGGTGGGGTGTTTGATTTTTTCCTTCCCCCAAGTTTTAGCGCAATAGAACAACTTTTTTCTTCTAAATCAAATGTTGTACGAGCACCACAGATACCAGGAAGACAAATATGGGAGAAATTTTGAACCTGTCAATCTAGAAGACCTTCTGTTACTACCCTGTGCCGTGTATGTACAAGCATTTTCTAAACAGGGCATTGTATTGATAATTAGCCAGTTCACCTTTAACATTTCAAGTGTTAGTACACACAAAAGAAATGCAACAAGCCACAACAACAAAAAATTTGAAACATGCAATTTCACTTAAATTCCTCCTCCTTCCCACCCTCAATTTTGCAGATGATTTAAACTATTCCCAACAGCCAAGGACTGAGAGCAGCAGTGTGATGCAGGTGTGGGGCTGGCAAACCCCACGTGAGTTCCCTCACTGAGCTCTGCCAGGACCCACATCCTGCCCCACCAACACTGCTGCTCAGCCAGTGCTGAAAAGGTTGTGTCCCAGTCAGTGCAAGCGCACAGATGCAGTGAGTGCAGACCATGAACCTTCATGTTTGTCGTGATCCTGGACCACAGAACTCAACAGCACTTTGGCCATTGACTTCAGTGAGAACTGGATCAGAAGCGTAACTCGTATGTCCAAGCAAAAAGTTAGACATCAATTAGTTTCATTAGACAGATTTTAGAAGTTTTCCTAGTAGAAGAAATGTCTTTCATCTTTATCTAGTAGTCTTATTAGTTATTGAGTAACCTTTTGATATTATGCAGCTCTATGTAAAACAGCAGACACAACATTCTCTCATGCTTTTGACCTGAGATTACCCACAGCTCCACTCGAATTACCTGGCTGTCTATCTTCTGCCTGACCCCTGAAGCGACGCCTGCGGCTACGATTGCGTCGCTGGGGTTTTTTGTCACTATCATCTGCAATTGCAAAGTTTATAATGAACTATTTCTGATCATAAAATAAATAAATTCTTCAGCAGTTTCAGCATGGGGCATTTAAAATGGCTTCTGTTAAAGACAGAGACTAAATAAGACAGAAAAGCTAGAAGAAAATTTTATACTGAAAGCATACACAGTAACACAAAAGCTAGATTTTACTTTTTGTTCTTGGTTCATTAAAACATTTAGGCACGTACTTAATGACCTCAGATTTCATTTATTAAGGAACCATATGTCAAATTTTAGCAACATAACCCAGATTCTTTTTCTACATTAAGCAACAGATTGCATTCTCATCCCAGTATCAAGAGAATTTACTGAAGGAAAGTTCTTAAGTAGAAGCTGGGTAGAGACAAATTAACAGCTACTTAAGGAACTTTCCCACACCAAGACTGAGGTTACCAAGGACAAAACAGAACATTGATCTGACAGTACTGTTTCTATCAAAGCAGCAGTACCAATGGGAAACAACAAGTCTTTGGTGTCTCCATCAGACAGGTTTTACAAAAAAGGCACATGAAAAGGCTAGTGGAGCTCAGTAAACACAAGATTCCATGGCACTGCCAGGGAGGGAGTCTTTCTTTAATCAGACAGCAACCTCGAACACAACAACGATTTGTCACTTACAAAAACAAACAAGGGCTTCACTACACTTACAGGGACAACACACTTTTTTTTTTAGCTTGCTCTGGGACTACCATCCAGCCATTTACATACCTAAACCATTCTCATTAACAGAAGCTGTATCAGACTCTGTCATTCCATCCATAAGAACAGCATCTTCATCAGTCCTTCGCCGGCGTGACCTCCTGCGGCGGTTGCTGCTGTGGTGGGACTCGCTGGCGTCCGTGTCCACGGTCTGGTCTGACTCTGTGTTATCCAGCAAGCTGTAAGGGTTGCTGTCCGGGTCTTTAAGCACTAAACGAACAGAAAGTGTCCATCTAAGATACTGTAGAGAGGTGTAACCATTCCTAGGCTGACTTACAGCTGTGTCTGAAAGTTTCAAACTACAAAGCAACCTTAAGGCAAGGTGTAACACACAGAGCTGCAGTATTTGATCTCAGATTGGATCCTCTGACCTTAACCCAACAGTAACAATTCTGGGGCACCACAACAGCCCAATCTGCACTTGCACTATTTCACCACAAAGATTTCCAAAGTGACATTCTAGACCTTTTACTAAAAACTGCTAAGTAAACAAAACACACCTAATACTTTGTGGTTGTGTGGTACTTCTGACACTTCCAGTGTTACATTAGCACAGATTCTGATAAAAGCTAACTTCCAGTCAATGATTTTTTCTTTCATTCTGTATCTAAACATCAGCTTACCTCAGAAGGCAGCTATAGGCAATACGCCTAATATTTACCAACTTTCTAATAACGTTATGTGTGAGCAGTAGAGGAAGGAAATTAGGATCACTGTGAATAGAAAATAAACAAAAACCTAAAACAAGCTGTATGACACAGCTACCACACAACTGCACTGAAATCTCAAGGTATTAAGATCATAATGTAAGAATAAGTATTTTAGAAGAGTAGGAGGTTATACAGAAAATTGCCAGGAAGAACATCTCAATTGAAAATCCATCTGGAACACAGTACCAGAGCTAATGGATGACTTTCCACCACGAGGTGCCCCGCGCCCACGACCTCCAGACACGCTACGTCCTCGTCCCCCAGGACGTCGTCTGTTGTCACGTTGGTGCCTGCTCTCCCTGTCATCTTCTCCTGCCAAGGACCAGTCACTAAGTTCATCTTTTCTCTCAGATTCTGTTTCGGAGGGATTAGAGAGCTCAGAGTTTGTACCTTGTATGAGAAGGGAAAGAGAATTGGAAATTAAAATGAATTTGGGGATTATATTCTGGTTTCATATCCTCACACAAGTATTCCAGCCAGCACAGCTGGTTATATATACATGTTATTTTTAACAACAATATAATGCATAAATACATATATATATAAATACTAATACACACACAAGTATACAATCATAGATACATTTTAACATTTATATATACTTATATATAAAATATATATGCATATAAAATTTAGATCAGAAGTTACTTAAGTAAGATTCTCAATTTAAGTTTGTTTGTACTAACATGTGAAATAAGGGCTGAAAGATCACCAAATCTGTAATTTCTGTACCCAGATAAACCAAGGATTTAGCAGTGTTTCCTCTCTTTGTCTACACACTGCAGGCATTTGGTGCAGTTTCTAGGCAACTTCTCTGAAATTCCCAAGGACAACTTTGCTACCTTATAGCTGATGGCTGTTGCTAAGCAACCCCTTCTGGATGCTGTAAGGCTGCTTGAACAATTTCACTGTTTATATTAAACAGCATCCATAACACCTGGCCATGTCCAAGCACCCAAACCCACACAGCTTTTTACTACCTGAAAACTCAACACTTATTATTCATTTCAGGTATCTAGGAACTCCCCTTACTACCGAACCTGGAATATAAAGTTTTAGACCCATATGGCTTAAACGTGATTCTTGCCATTTTGGGAGGGAAAAAGACACTTAAAAGTTTTCCAAATCACAGTGTGTATATATAAACAAAGTGAACAAGTTTCCTTACAGTTCAGTCAGTTCATTGGGAAATAATAAAAAATGAAGTTACAAACATCATCATCAGAATCAACACAACTAACACTTGGCATGATCTAGGAAGCTATAGCCAGGGACAGACTGTAAAACACAAAAGGTGTCTGATTTTTTAACAGAAATGAGCTACATGTAGATATCCAGAGTAATTTACTGTATTGAATAAATAATATTGTCCTTTGTGAAACACGTCTATATAGAAATGCAGTTTCTCCGTTTGGACAAGCTGGGAATGTGCACTTGTTGTGAACTGAACAGTGCTTTTTAACTGAGAAATGCATCAGAATACCTCACCACACCTTAAAACAAATCCAAATAGTTCCTAACCAAAGTAAAAAACCCACAGGATTTTGTGCTTTTTAAGTCATTTTGGTTGACTTTTCAGAAATATGCTGCTAAGATGGCCATGATCACAGACAAGCCATTTTTCTTCTTCTCAATCAAAATAGATAATGCTCATTTCAGATTTTTTTTTCATTTGTGTCTCCTGAAAACATCTCTAGCTCTTTTCCCAGCTTTTGTGATGTCACTTACTAAGTAACTAACATGGAAGGACAAGATGTTTCCAGAGCTCAGTTTGTTAATTTTTTCAGTTTTAAACTCAACTTTAAGACTGCAAATCTAACAAGGTGTTTTGAGCTATGAACAAAGTAAGACGGCAATTCTGAATTTCCAACCCTATCTTCACTCAAGTATGCTGAACACAAAGAAATCCAGAGACAGTTCTGGGTTCAGAGGTATCCTGAGGCCTCGCTCCAGGCGCTCACCGTAACCAGAGGTGTAATTGGGGCCCCTGCGGCCTCTGCCCCGCCCGCTGTAGGACCTGGAGCCTTGCACTGAGGACAGGGTGCTCTCATCAGTGGTGTAACCCTTCTCCTTCTCAGGAAGTCGAGTAGAGGAAGGCCTGAAGCCCATCCCAATCTGGCGCAGCTGTTCATCGATTTGGAGCCTTTCCAGTCTTAGTTGTTCTACTTCCTACATTCAATGAAACAAAAACCATGAAAGATTGCTGACAAACGTCCCTCACAAAACACGTCCCCCCGCCAGTCACAGTGAAAATAATCATTCTTGTAGGAGAATTAACACCACCTGGAAGGTGACTACAAATAATGAAATGCATGATGAGCTATCTCTGAGTTTCGGAAGAGATCTAAAAACTTTCACCACTATGCAGGAAATTTGGCTTTAAGATTACTACTACCTTTCTTAGTTACAGTTCAGCAAAATTTTCCAGTAAAATTTAGGAAAAAAAAAAAAGGCAAACTGACGAGGGAACACAATTCAAACTCATTATCTCTGTTAACATCACAAAGCAACCCAATCTAAAAACATAATTGTTCTAATACCATGCTGTATTACTGTGTTCTATTAGAAATTCCATCCTACCCTAACACAACATTAACCCGGGAACAGCAGAATTCAAACACAGACAATAAATTTTGTTAGTTCCCAAATTTCCCTTAAAGCCCTGTTCTTTACAGTCTGATTCTTTCTACCCCAACAGCCCTAAGTAACCATGACAAGGCATTTACAGGCCCATGACACCCCCATGGGCAAGGGGTGGGCTCAAGGCACCAAGCTTTAAACCCTGATATACAAAGGAACAGTTGAACAACCGCAAATCCCAAAGCTGTTGCTCAAGAATTCTGTTATTTCAACCAACGTTTCCTCTACAGATTCTCCCTCCCGAAGCACACTCACCTTCAGATACGCGATGTGATATTCCAACAGAACTTGGACATTCCCAATGCTTTCTTTAGTACCAACAAATACAAATGGTACCATTCCCTAGAGGAACAAAGCATTTATCAGGGAGAACATTATCATTGAAATAATGCTTTCTGTTTAAATTATATAAAGAGGTCTGTTCTAAATTACCAAAGTGAGCTAAACAAAGGCAGCGAGTGCCTGAGCCTTCGGTTGCAAAGACATCTAGAAATAGCTCAGGCTGAGGTGCCAGCAGTGGCTTCAGACTGTGCAGCTTTCCCAACCACCTGATCTGGAGCTGAGGCAACCTGACATCCCATGTTCATATTCCCCCATGCAGCACATGCTGGGTGTGTTTAGCACAGCAGGTGTATAGAAGCATCCACAGTTACCAAGAAGGTTGTACATTAAAACAACTTTACAAGACCAAGCACCTTTATAAGCTTTTATCTTTTGTTATTATCTATTTAAAATATGTGGACACTTTTAACACTACCAATCCTAAATTAGTTATGTATCCCAAGCACATATACGAGAAAGAGTAAAAACCCCCTCTTATTTCAGCAGCAAAAACCTTCCTTGCATTACTTTATATAAAATCTACTGCAAGATGCCAGTTTAGAACTAATGCTCTCTATATCCACAGGTTTTGAAATAAAACTGGGTTTGAAAATAAAAACCTAGTCACAGCAGGAAAGAATAAAGTACTTACGTCTTCACGAGGCAGCTTATTTTCATTGTCTCCTTCAATTCTCACCCTGACGACTCCAGACTTGTCTACAATCTCCTGAATCACTTTTCCATTTTTTCCAATAACTTTTCCTTCAGAGGGCAAGAATGGTTAATTTTGCACCCACGTGCAAAATAGTTTAACATGTTTATTGATATTTTATACATAAAACCCCCAAAGAATATCCCACACCATGTCAGAGAAAATGGGTAAAAACTTTTAAAATTAAATGCTCTCTATATGCAGAGTGACAAGCAGTGGTGAAGATCACCACTGCACACAGGCTTCTAACAGAACCAAACCAAGAGTAAAATGGCACAAGAGTTTTGCAAATTCTTATTTTAAATTTATGTAGAAATATTATTTGGACCCCCTGACTCTACATGTGCCTTCACTGAATCTTTCCTGACATTTTAATAGGCTTATACATTTGTTGAAGAAGCCTATTAAAAATGTTGCCTTTACAGTAGACTTGTGTATGACCAGTGCTTTCCGTATTACCTTTCAAATACCTATTTTGAGATCATGCATGGGATCCAAACCAAAAGGTTCTTCAGAACCTCTGTTTAAATCTCAAAAGAAATAAAAGTGACTCCTTGGCTGTCTTACTAAAAGACTTTAGCTCTTAGACTAAAGTCACGTGGGAACACTCCTCCATCACAGCTAGATATATGGCACTTAGAGAACATTTATGTTTAAATTAGGAGCAAAGGATGCAGAACTACTGAAAGAAAGGGCAAAAGCCAGAACTGTCTGACAGAACACTGCATTAATATTCTTTACCGCAAATATCAACGTGATACAAAGTGATGAGCAAAAAATATTGACAGTTTGTTTCCCTTCCTCAACAGCTCAAACAGCTCAGCAGGTTTGGGATTTTACCTTTCTGTATTGCAGCCACTGATGAGCACTACACTGAGCTGTGTGTCTTCATTAACTGTAGGTAAATATCTGTCTGCTTACCTGTGTGCCCACAGGTGATGTGGGCAGGACATTTGCCTTCACCAGAAACTGGCATTGGAATTGTTTAACAGCAGCATTTTCAGTTAAAACACACTGCTGTGACTTCTGCCCTGATTCTTGTATGGGATATATTCACATTAATTATTGTAGAACATCAGGTTTTGCAAAACTAATTATATTTACTGACAAGACTGCAGAAAACAAATTGTTCATATACAAACTAGTGGTTAATTAATTGAATGTTAAAATCAGCTTTAACATCGGGTAGATGAGAAAGCCATCAAGTTGCATCAGATACACAACTGCACGAGTAATATTAAAAAAAACACCCAAATGAACAAATGAAACCCCATTACACCTTAATCTGGCCAACTTCTAAAACCCTGAAAGTTTAAGTTATAGAAGTTTGCACACGAATTATTTAAATTACATTATTTAAAATATGCAGGCTCCAAGCCCCAAACCACAGCAGGTTAAAGCTTGGGTTTTAACTTCTGCTCTGGATAATCCAAGCTGTTCAATCAGGTACAACACCTCCAACTTTAACACTGCCTCCATGCCCACACCGCCCACAAGCTGGGCATGGGGCGCAGGGAGCTGCCAGACTGGAGTAAAAAGCAGGATAAAGGAAGGAGAATGAGGGAAGAGGAAAGAAGTTCCCTGTGAAGAACAAACCAGGGGAAGACGTTTGTGTCGTCAAGCGGAACACAGTTAACCTCACACCTTAAGTGGTTTTCAAAACAGAACCTACCAGACTGTGCTACACCTTCATAAAGCTTCAACAAGGAAAAATGTCTATTTTGAGACTGAGGCTGAGACCTATGAGCACTGCTGATTTATACAGGAGCTCACCAGCATCCAACCACCACCTGTGACAAACCTCAACCCAGGAGGCAGCAGTACAGGAGAAGTGTCTCCAGTCATTCTTGCAACTCAGCTGGAGTATTCCCAGATTAAACTTTGGAATTTAGTTTCAGCACTTTCAAGAAGTCAATTAGGTAAAGTGTATTTTTCACTAGAATCTGAACTTCAAATATTACCATTAAATTAGGTGGCACATGTTTGTAATCAAGTCAGTTTAAGTGCTAAAATCCTGACAAAGTATTATGCAGCAACAACATATTCAATTTTGTAGTAAATCTGATACATATAGTTTTAAAAGATTAATCACTTTCTACTTAAATGGAGAAATCAAATATTGTACTAGCACCTAAATCCTCTTTGCTAAGTTATGATGAGGCTCCCTTTTCCCAACTTTTCAAGTTTTAGCAGTATTACATACCAACAAGATTTCTGGGAACTTGAATAAAATCCTCCACAAATTCCAAGTAACTTCTGGCCTTTTTTACTGCATCAGCAGTCTGGAAATAAATTTAAAGAAATGGAATTTATTTGTGAATACAGCATGTTAAAAACAAAACCTTGTAGCAACAGCTGCCAGTCTTCCAAATAGACTTGTTTTCAAAAAGGGAAGCATAAAGACAAGATTAATCTAGTTTTGAACTAAATCATAAAATAATAATTGAGTGAATGCCCAGAGACAAAATTCAGTAGAAAAGCAAAGCACCAGTAACAAATAAACCTTTTTTTTCATGTTATTTTGAGATGTTTTGAGATATCAAAATGGAAGCCCCATCCCTGGAAGTGTTCAAAGGCCAGGCTGGATGGGGCTTGAGGCAAACACTGCAAGTTATTTTACAACCAGGGCACTCTCTTTCCAGAATGCTGGTTTCTGGCCACAGTTCATCTACAATGCTTTCCAAGATAGGACAGCGGCTCTGGTTACTGGGGAGAACTCCTGTAAATGCTCTCTTGCAGCTTTATTATTAAATGACAGAAATCAGCTGAGTTAATTGAGATGATGAAACAAGAAACAAGGCTTCAAATTAGCAACAGCAGAAGTGTAGAATTAAGGAAAGAATATCAGCATCTAGTCAGTAACAACAGCTTAAGAGCAGAATTTCCATTTTACACTAATGCCACAGCCCTTTTATCTGTCATTTTTAAGCAACACGTGAAATGAGAGTACCACCAGCTCCTGTATCTTTTAATCAAATCAGGTAAATCCTAGAAGAAGAGGTATAAACCTCTCCTTCTCAAAGACATCAAAATGATGGCAAAAGAAACATGGACAAATTGGATTTCAAGATAATGAAAGCAGTGATCAAGCACAAGAAACAGATGAGCAGGAAGCCACTGTGGAGCAGAGGTTATGCTGCATTGGCAGGGTAACTGCTCAAATGACACAAACTTAACACGCACTAGCAATTCTTCATCCTCAATGAATTCTACAAAGAGAGACAATTAAGCAGAGCTCCTGCCTCAGGTATGTTTATCAAGTCTTTCCCAAATAAGGATGAAGGAACACTGAATGCATTTACAGAAGCGGAGTCAGAACAAGTAAATCTACAACTGCCAGAGCTGCAGCTCTCCACTGCACCCATAAGCCTCTCTACACTTGTCACGAGCACCCAGGATTTTTATGTGAGTACAGCCTATGTAACTCACCCACACCCCAACATGAGTGAGCACACAAAGCTGACTTGGACAAGGTATTCTCAGTTCCTTGTAGCAGAACGCGGATTACAGACCTCAAAGGATTCCAGCCACAAGCAACTACCTTTGTTAACTCTGAATTACAGCCTACACTATGCTCTCACTAGTTCACACAGTAGCCCAAACAATCAAGACACATCCATGCTACCAAAGAGTATTATAGAAAAATTAAATGCAGGATATTTTTCTAAACTCAGCACTATACCTACCAGTGTTAAGAATTGCACAAGAATTGACTGCAATTCAATTTTGACAGTAATGAAGGTCTAAGAGGAACTTTTCTATTTCTGACACAGCTCTCCCTCTCTGGGAAGCACAACTTTCCATAAGTAGTCCAAGATACACTGTCCAAGCTCTCAAGTTCACAGGCCTGTAATCTGTACAGGCATCACAATCAGAAGTTCAGGCAGCCAGGAAAGGGTCTTGAAATCAAAATGGCCTTGACCAGACAGGGATATATGCATAAACAGAATGCCATACAGTTTAGATTCCTTCTATCCACAGAGCTTTTCAATAATCTTTAAAATTTATCTTCATGTTTCTTTCCTCAAAGGATCTGGCCCCGAGCAGTGAACTTTTATTTGTATGCAAAACATCAGCTACGGCAAACCTTCAGACCACGACTGCTATGTCAACAACACTGGTTCACCACTCCCACACATCTCGGCCTGAAATTGTCTGCCTGTGCATTCAGCCATTAGGGCCTGGCTGATTGCCCACTGCAGCTGAAGAGAGGCAAAAAGAACAGGCAAGTGTAGCCAGATGCTGAAACCCTTATCATGTGGAATAGTTAAGCTGCCTGGCATTTTTAGAAGCACTTATCGCTTCTACGAAGGACAAGGCTGGATGTGCCTAAAGGCGTTTTTATTTAGGGGGCATCTGGTATTTATAATCATTGCTGTCCACCTCTGTAAGAGGCTGGTGACAGTCGTAACCTTTCCACAACTTCCAGCATCACATCATTCACATGAAAGAGATCAAAACTGGAATACACTGGACATTCAACTGCATTTAAACTCGTCAGATTCCTCCTCAGCAACTGAGACCTAATTTACTGGAAGCAGGAGATCAAAGAAGGATCTGCTGCCACCCTGATACCCTGGAAGCATTTAAGGTTTCCAAAAAAAGGACACAATTTCAGAGATACTGCAAAGTACAGAAGTTTGACCTCCCCTCCACAGGATCAACTTCATCTGAACCTTTGATCACAACCAGGTTCTACTCCTGACATAGATGGAGCAGAATTCAAGACCTCAGATTCCTGAAACAGGAGACAACTACAGATTTTCAGAAGTGTTAACATCAGAGACTCAGTAGTACCTGTAGAGTTAGGGACAGGGGATAAAATCCCTCAAAATATTTTCTGACAGGGCCCTAGTGACAGTGGCATTTTTGTCACTAGCCTTCTGCTTCCTGAATGGATCCTTGTTTTGGCCCAAGGACCAGCTACATTTCAAGGCAGTTGTGAGATTCAGAAGAGTCACACAAATGAAATCAACTTGGAGTAAACCATTATTTTGCCAAAGCCAGCATTAAATTGCCAAAATGTTAAGAGTTAGAAGCAGTAGATACAGGCTTTAACACACCTGGCCAGGTCAGAGGAGCAGGCAGCACACAGCAAAATACACATGAAAGAGGGGGTAGGAGGAGAACCAATACAGTTCTGAGGGAGAAAAGAAACCCAAACAAATCTATGAGCAACTAAAATAGCAGGAAATGATACTTCTCTCAGGTTGACCCAGGATATACAGCAAAATGGAGTGATTAGGACACACCTTATGGAGGTCACCACTGCAACAAAGGCTTGTATTTCAAATATATGCAGTAGAAGCTGCCACAGTGTCAACATGCACAAAAACATTCACAGAAAAACTCAGGAGGTGTTTTCTGTTTTTAATTCTGGGTACACCTCTCACCACTCTAAAAGCAGATACAGAGTGAAATGCTCCAAGAATTCATACAAAGTTCCCCCTTACCTCTCCATAGATTCTGAAAGTACCAGTATCCTCCTCAAGTTCAATGGTTGTAACTCCTGGGACCTTTCTGGCTTGTTGTATGTTACTGCCATGCGTTCCTATAGCAAGTCCCATTAAATCTTCTCTGACTACAAACTCCTCATGAAATGCTGCAGCAAGCTGCTTTGTGCACTGAAGGGAAAACAGAGGCAGACTCATCCACATGCACTCACTGTAATGCAGTGCTCTGAGCTCAGTCTCAAGCAACAAGAGCCACAAGCTGTGGCTTTACCTCCAAGTGTTTTGTAGCTTCCTCGTTTCTCGACATGAGCATGAGTTTGGTGCGAATGCTGCGCAGGTGCATGTCACTGAGGATGTTCACTCTCTTCACTGTTGCTTCACTGGCAGACTACAGGAGAGAGGGAACCTAAGTTTTGTCTTTGTAAGCAAATACACATGTGAAGGATAAATCAGGAACCTACTGAAACCAAGTCATAAAAATTACCTCAATTTCCAGTTACATTAACATTGTTCTTCCTCAAAATAAAGCATGAGAAATTCAGCACCATCACCAACTATTTGTTCTCACTCACAGCGTGTTTTACATTACAGACTTTGCTGCTGAATTATACAGTAACCCTTTCCCCTTGATGTTGCCCAAACAAATCTTTCTACCATATACATCCTTGTCACTGTGTGTGTGAATAAGAGATCTAAGGAAATAATCAAGGACAACATAATCCTGCAGAGTGAGGTTCAAGTGGAAAATACTGCATAAATGGAGTTATGAAGAAAAACTAAAGCTGGGACGACCCTATGTTGTAAGAAAACCATCACAGAGGCATCTAAGTGAACAATTCCTTAATGGCTACACTGAGCTGGTGCAGCTCCCCACGTGGAAACCCAGCTGTAGGTCAAACTGCAGTGTAACAGCACAAGGGGAAAGCTATTGCTCCAGAGCGGAGTGAGATGATTTACCTCTGAGCTACCTGCTAAAATCAGTGAAACAGAACTCAGTTGAGAATGACAAAAGTCATACAAACAATGAGACTCAACACTGATCCTAAATTTAGGTTGTATGCATTGGAGGCCTTACCCCCAAAGATTAAACACATCTAAATCTCTCACAATTTACATAGCTTGACAAGTTAAACCATTTTCCATAGACACACAGCTGGCTATGTATTTCCTATAAATAATTCACTGGGAATTCATATAACATTTACATAGAAGCAATTACCTACCAGTATTATTAGTTGAGCGGTTTCAGCATGATAAAAAATTCGACATGCTCCCACAGCTTTCTTGAAATCTTTATGTGCATTTTCATTAGCACACCTAAGGAGACAAAATGATTGTTATTTCAACATGCTGCATCAAAACTGAACATGTAATAACATGATCAGACCCAAGAACATTCAGTAGTTTATGGCACAGACTGTTTAGACACAGGAAAGTTCCCACTCTCCTCAACATGGTTCCAGTTTCCCTGTGCATACTGTGGCACCATGGTTATCTGGAAAGCCTCAGTAACAGGCCCACTGTGAAGGGATCACCTGTACAGGCACAACCTGAGAACCTCCCTTCTGTCCCCACTCGGAAAGCTCAGCAGGGGTCCCAGTCAGCAGTTTCTAAATGAGCTACTGCAGCAGTAACCACCCTTAAGCAAGTAAAGGACCTGTAAATCAGCCTCTAAAACACAAGCCAAGTGGGTTTTTCTCCCCATTCCATAAAGCAAAAGCCTTCCTGAAGTGTGCAGAGCTACTCACGCATCTCTCAGGTCTTCAGGAACATCCACTGTGCACTTGAAGAAGGTGTTCTTTTTGACAGTTTTGTTCTGATTCACAGGTCGGAGTCGTTCGTAAGTGACAATTTCATTGTAAGTGGCATCACAAGCAGCGTATTCAATGACGTAAAACTGGGAAAGAGGTTTTTTTAAAAATCACAACTTCAGTAACAAACAAGAAAGACATAGAAACATTACCAGCATCAGCAAGGAGCACAAAAGATGAATATATAAACAAAACCCTAAAATGAAGTTGATACAATGACACATTTCTACACAAACTAGCACGCAAATATTTCAGCACCCCTGTGCTCCTACACTGAAGTCAGGGCACCATTATCAGCGCAGTCTCAGTCCCCCACAACAGCATCTTGAGTTGATTTTTCTCATGCCCATCTCTCTTTTCAAATATTTTCATTAGTTCAGTTCAAGTTGCAAAACCTAAAATGTTTATTGGAGCTCTAATTTTAAAAAACATCAAACAGAGAGTAATTCTTCACAGAAATATCTGCCCTGCAAACATCTACCACTAGAACAAACAAGGCAAATCCACTGACTCAATGGGCAAACTTCCTGGGAATCACGTAAGATCAAAATCAATACAAAACTCAATCTTTTTGACACACACTGCCAAATTTAGGAAGGCAAGAGAACGAAGAAGATTTAAGTTACCAATAATCTACTCCTACGCTTCCACCCAACACATGTAAGTTTAAAGAAGCTTGTGTGCACTATCCCTGCAGCCTGGCTCCGTGTTAGGGATGCAGCCTTCTCCTCCCCTCCCCTCCACCTGGGTGCCATTTAGGGGTGCAGCAGTACACTCACCTCTTCCTCAAAACTGGGATCTCTTTGTCTGTCAACACAATTTGCTTAAGTATCCGGAAAAAGTAAATCTCTCTGGCAATGACACACTTTTTTCTAACTTGAAGTTTTAAGTTTATTTTAGGTATCAACCAAATTATACAAAGCTGCTTTGAAATGTATGAATGTATCCTTATTACTGCAAGTAATAATAAGGAACAACAAATACAAAGCTACAACTAAATTCAAGAGATGCACCACTACATGCTCTAAAAACTTAACTTCTATAGTTAAAGATAATTCTGGATAACAGAACAATCACAAAGCAACAAATCCTTGGACACATGGGTTGTTTGTGAATATTAACTCTACAGAAAAAAATCTAAATACAGAACTGTGTTAAAGACTGTACAAAGAAGCCAACATGAACTGTGAGGTTCTTTGCAGGGACAATTCCCTAAAATAACTGATTTGACAATCCTACACTGTACATTGAGGGTGAAAAAACTTCTTTTTCCTGTAGAAACTAGGAAATTAAAAATAGGTAAAAAAAATTATTTCTATGACTTTTTCTGAAAATAAGCAGCACAGCAAGCTAACTGATACCAAAATTTCAAATTTCTGCGACATTTAAGAAAAGCCTATTAGCTACAAATGACTCCCTATCATTTAAATCAGTGTCTCCTTTTATCTTGATTTCTTAATGAGCTGCTCATTCACAAGTGTCAACACACAGAATCTTCCTCTGGTAGGTGTTTACCACCACCTTGCCCTTACAGAGCTCAACAAAAGTTGCTATTTGTTGACAGTTGTTAAATACTATTAGTAATTGGACAATTATTTTTTCTCAATACTGTTTCCTTTGGTTTTAGGAATCTGATACAGCAGAAGCATCAAAACACACGGCTCTTCCCACTATCAAGTTCAATTCTCTTGCTGTCATTTCACAAAATGAAGCTTCAATGAGACTGGCTCACACACTGTCCCAGTTCTATACAGTCAAGTGTCTGAATCTGTAAATTACTTGGCAGATGCAAACAACTATTTATTTATGGTAAAATAAAAACTTGACATATGTAAAACCAAAACAAGCAGTGTCCTTCCCCTACACTCAGTAAGAACACACAAAAACCAACCCAGAGCCACCTACAGCAATAGCTACAGCAGGCTTAATTTACCAACTATGAACAGGTCTTAACCACAGGTAGTTTTTCAGCACCAAGTTCAATTCACAAAACAGGTTTGTCAGAAATCCTGTCCTTGTGCATGCCTTCAGTCCTACAAGCAATTAAACTGCAGATAATGGAAGTCACTTGCTCAGCTCTAAGGGCATGACCCTCTGCTGTGCAATGCAGCAAAGGTCATTTCAAAGTGGTCACAACTTATCATCCTCTTCTGTCATATTTTTGTATTTGTAGTAATTTATTCAGAGTTTTTTCATGACAACGAACTTCTATATACTATATTTAACATGAAAGCATGAAATCACTAAGTTTTAAAATAATTTACCTCTCCTTTCATCATTCGAACTTTTGCCAGCCACCAGCCACACGGTTCTTGGTCATTTGCCCTAGAATAAACCTGGAAATGAAAGTAGTAAGAACCACTGAAAGCACATACAAGCACAATTCACTCACCTGTATGTACAATGAAGAAAGAACCCCACACCTTTTCTAATTTCCATTAAATGGAACAGTAGTCTGCTCCCATCCTTCTTATGCTACAAGGACCGTGAACAGACTTGCTTTGCATAAATTACTGATCATTCAATGGAAATATGTAAAGGAAGATAAAACTTTGGCTAAACACTTCTTTGAGGGTAATGCCTCAGTAAATTCAAACACTGTCTTCAAACTGGAAGTACACACACAGAACTAACTCCAAAATTCAGATTTCTGCTTTGTCCTTGGCTCAGTTGATAAACCAAGGACTACTGAAATGAACCAAGTCATCACATGACTACATATCCCATATTAAAAAACACTACCAAGTTAATGCATGATCAGATACAGAACAGAGGACTTTTGAAATCCAGTTTTCTCATCCTTAAGTTTCATTTGCTCCTCATACACCTCCAATAGGCCAAAGTCATTTGCAGGCAGACTGAACAAGTTTTACAACAGCAAGGAAGTAGAAAATAACCCTTCACATATAACCTCTAACAAAGGCAATGTATTTCAAATAAAGGAATAGAAAAACCCAGCATCTATGCTACATTTTGCTTAGATTAGTTGCCCAAAAGTACAACAGTATCCTCAGGAAAGGAAACTCATTACTTTGATTTTAAGGAAAAGTACAGAAAACCCCCCAGAAGTTAAACTGAATCACTCATGATACTACAATGAGCAGGAAGAGAACATGCATATTTTCATTTCTAGATTTAATATATCACTCCTATTAACACTCTCTCTCTCTCTCTGTAGAACGCTCTAATTCACACAGTTTCCCACCAGACTGTACCAGACATTTCATCTGGGTTTAAACTCTTGTTATCTGAGAAGCTTTATTACATCTTCATATCAAAGATTTCCAACACTTCACATTCCAGGTCAAAAAAGAAAACTGCCTACATTTTGTGTTAGAATTAAAACCTTCTCAGCTATTTTAAATTTTAGATTTTGAAATTTTTTGAAAAAATTTCCACTGGCAGTCTTGTGGGAAAACTGTAATGTCACAGCTTCAGTGAAATTCTAAAAAACCCATGTGTAGGGACGTGCTCCATTTTAAACCTTCACCTTGGTAATGCCCTTACACCCCTCACCACTGTCTGGAATGGACAATCAGTTCCAGCCCAGGACAGCTCATGAGCATTCACTCACCTCCACCTCATCTCCTTCACCAATTTCTTTCTTGATATCAGGGGGTGGTGGTAATCTGACTTCATTGAAGGGCACCTGGCGCTCTGGTTGCCAACTGGAAGTTGAAGAAGCATTACATATTAATTCTCAAATTTTCCTATTGTTTTCTTCGTTTTAACTTTGGAATTCTGAGTTTCATTAAAATTCATTTTTTCCATATAATGAGGTCTGTTTCCTTACTGCTAGAAGGCAAATCTTGTAAGCAGAGGAACAACGTAATCATGGCAAGACAAAAGTAGTATCTAGGAAGATATTTAACATCAAAATTTTTAAATTAACTGAAAAATTTAACTAACAGCTTTCATAAAACCCCAGTGAAAGATATGATGAGGTTTACATTCCTACTGCTCAAGTCATAGAGCCCTTATACAGATTAAAGCTCAGCTTTGCAGTCCACTATGGGGTTCATCCAGTTCTCCACCTCATATTTAACATTTCAACTGCTTACCACCAAAGTTTTATGTATTTCAGGAAAATCTGACTCAAACCTTTAACAAAACTTTCCACCTGCAAACTTGTTAATGTTCCCCAGTAGGAGACTCAGATCAAAACGTATCTTTATATGTGCTTATCAATACCAATTATTTCTAGGCATACAAAATAAAGGTTTACTTTCTAGTACAGCAAGGTTATTTGTTTTACTATAGTTGGCTGTACAAAAGTATTTTATTTGTAGAAGTGTATGTTTCCAGTGCATTTTATGAAGACTACTGGAGCAATTAAATCCACTGTGTTCTCCTGAAATTCCTTCTCCTGATCTGTGAATGTCATAGAATGCCATCAGCTGTTCCTCACTCTTAGTCAGAAATCCAGCTAAAGACTCTACAAAGGTTGAAAAAAACCCATATTTAGAATATCTGAGGGACTCTTAATGGTATCTGTCAAAGCATTACAACATCCATCCTTTCTGCCCATCTGATTTACATCAGACACCAACAGAATCAGAACCAACCAACTTGTAACAGGTAAGGATTACTGCAAGTCATTTGCTTTGCTGACTTTTAATAACCTGCAGACAGAGCAGCCTATGTTAGTAGGACAAGTCTGAGGATAAGGAGCAAAGGGCACTTCTGCAACTTCCTGGATGAGAAGATGGATATATTTACATGTTTGCTCTGAAAGGACAGCTTACACTCAAGTACCTCACTTAATAAAGATGTTACATATTCATATAGTTTTAATCTAGACATTATAATAAACTTTTTCTTTTAATTATAGTTGAAAAAAACAACAAAAATGCATGAAGATTATTACTGAGGTGCTGGAACACATCCAGAGAAGGACCAGGAAGCTGGTCAAGAGTCTGGGGCATAGATCTGTTGAGGAGCAGCTGAGGGAGGCGAGGAGGGTGGCTTAGCCTGGAGAAAAGGAGGCTCAGAGGGACCTGAGAAGAAACAGTGTCAAGCTGTGTCAGGGAGGTTGAGACTGATTGTAGGAAAAATTTTTTCACAAAAAAGGTGGTCAGACATTGGAATGGGCTGCCCAGGGAGGTGACGGAATCTGCATCCTCAAAGGTGTTTCAAGGGCCCATGGATGTGGCACTTCTATAGAGGTGAACACCATGGTGCAGGGCTAACAGCTGGACTTGATCTCAGAGGATCAAGTGTCAGCCTTTCCAGCTTTTAGGATTCTGTGACATGGATAGCTTTTGTTTAGATTGGAAGGTATTTCGGCCACAAAATGTTAATTAAATCACATTCTATTTCTGAGAAATGGTGAAGGGGGCTGGCAATTAAATTGTCCTTATTGCAAATATAACAGTGGAAAAGTGCACAGAAGGCTCAGCTCTCAGAATATGAGCCCAAGTTTTGGTGGCAAAACTTTTTAAGTCCACAACTGGAGCATCTCACTGGTGAAATGCAAACCAAGATGTTTTAGGAAATTACTTGTGATGGGATACAAACTACATACTAATCTGACAGAACTGATGCCTAAGCTAGAGGGCACAAATCTCAAAAAAGGGAGGTTATTGCTTCTTACAATACAGAAGCCGCTCCTTCAATACAGCTGCTTCAAACTCCAATGAGCCTCTATGAAACTGAACCTCAAGATCCAATTTTCCATCTAACAGTAATAGAAGTTTCCAATTACTGAAGCTTCTGCATTTGTTCCTTGCCTCCTTACCCTCAGAAAATGTCTCTTAAGAGAATTAAGGCTACCTGCCTAGAGACTGAGTGTTGCTATAGCCACAAAATCATCATTAGCAGTCTGTGCTGGTACGCTTAACTTTCGGAACTTACAATAGCTGTAGATAAAGACTGGCTAACAATAGCAGAAAATGCAAAGTGACAGTTTAGACTGCCTATTGTGGGGTAGCTGTGTGTATTTGTTAGTGATAATCACTATCACAACACTGATACTCTCAGCACTGGACACTCTTGCCAATTTCAGTTCCACTAAAGCCTTTATGAATTTAACTCCGTAAAAAGCATATGAATTGATCAGATTTACGTCACAGAATAATTTGACTGTGTACACACTTCCTGATCAGATCCATTTTTAGTCACCAGAACACTCTACATATACTGCAGTCCATCCTTTTTGAAACATGGCTGCTGCTGCCAGACTTTCTGTAGAACATATGGATGATATGGATACTAAACACTAGAAATGCGTTTGCTAACAATTCAGCTCCTGCTGTCAACCCCCGGCACTTCCTTTAGCTTACTTGGTTTCTGACATCAAAGTATGTATTTTAAATGTAAAGAGAAGTAATGACTTTAGAAAGTAATATGGATGTTGAAGATGAAACTCATGGTTTGTTACATCTTCTTAGACCATGGATAGAATGAAGCGTTTAATTTTTTTTTGTTTGTTGGGTTTGGGGGTGAGGGTATGAAAATCTAGAAGACAGTAACAGGTTCCATAGCCACCTTAGTATAAATTATAGTTGCCACCTCATCTTCTGTCTTCAAAAAAGGATTAGAAAGCATAGGTTAGAAAGAAACAAACACTGGGTTTTGCAGGGTAAACCCCAGGATTACTTATTTCCCCCCCAAGGATTTCTTTTTACACATGTGTATGTATGTACACACACATACACACCTGGGATTATGTCAGCAAGAGTATAAATACTGTTTATAAAGACACACTTGCACACTCCCTACCATTACCTTTATTACCCAGCAATCTTTCTTCAAGAAAGGCTCAAAGACTAATCTACAGGTTAGAGCTGGCAAAGCTTGTAACAGTTTTCACATCAAAAGGTGACTTATTTTATAGGATCTCCACCTAGTAACTGGAAGGGAAACAGGAAAGAGGATGAAGCTCAGAGACTATTTGGAATTAGCACTGGAATCTCCCGGGTAATCCACAGTGTTATCGGTCAGAACGCTGAACAACAGGTACTCATTTGCACTTTACCAACCCATGGCTTATCCTTGGCTTGCCACTGCAAGTTCTCAGCACTGCTGTGTTTATATATTAAATTAAATAGGCCTCATGGATAACTCTTTTCAAGATTTGCTAACGGATTTGCACTTTTTGCCACTCAGAAACAATCTTTTGTCTTTTGACAAAAGGACAGTCTTTTAGTCTTTTTACTGGATATATATGCATATTTATCTTCCTAGTAGTTAAAAGAAAAAAATCGCCATCAGGATATTTTTACTTTTCTCTGTTTGAGAATACTGATCAGCATTCCAGAGAGCAGACATCGAATTGCTCATTTGAGAACTTTAGTCTTTTCCATCTTTTCCTTTTTTCATGTGAGAGTATCAAGCCTGTGCCACTGATTCCTGTGTTAATTAAATTTGGCTGTCACATCTATAAGCATCACTAAAGATACCTAAGAATGTACAGGACTGTGTAACTGATGAATTGAATTCTGATATAGATTCAAGAAGGCAGTTCATGGAAGCAAACAGAATAGTGAGACTTTACTTCCAGAATTTTATCTAATGAAATCTGCTTCCTCTTAAAGGCAAAACAATTAAAAACAAACAAACAAACAAAAAACCAAAACAAAAACAAACAGCAAAAGCGCAAAACTGAAATAACCTAATATTCAAATAATTATTTTTAAATTAAAATACTTACTTATTTTCAAATACAACTGTGAGGGAGTCCTCATGAACATCTTTGATAAATCCCTAAAACAGAAACATTTTTGTTACAAGAATGCATGTGAAATCCAAAAGGCAGCAATTTCAATACAGCCTGAACCTGAGCCAAGACCACCACTAAGGCTGAGGTTCCAATGTTGGAAAGCTCCAAGACAAACTCCCACTCCTTGCACGAGCTTGCTGATATTCTTAGCTGGCTATTCCAAGACATGCAGAGCACAGGGACTGCTCCCACTGACTGCTCAAATCTTGACCAGCTCATTTACAACCGCACTCACTATCAAGAGTTTCTTGCTCTACCCACAGGCGTGCACAGGTGTTTTACAGGAACAAAATGAGAGAGATCCAGGCAAGGGTAGTTATTCCAATAGCTGTGCACAGCACCATTTGCTCCACTGGTGTTCCTCCCAACATAAACTGAATCCTAAACAACTGTACCCCCGAATAGTCCAGCAGGCAGTTTGAATCACATTTGGCAGTAGAGGCTGCCACACAGCCAGTTATGGTATCATCTTTCAGGTACTAAATGGGGGACTGGATGAGGCCAAATGCCTGTAGGATCTCCCAGGAAAATGAAGAGAATACAGTATTCCATGGATTTTTTGTGCTAACATTTAGGGCGCATTCATTATACCAAAAACTTAAAGACAAAGATCAACCTCACAGAGTTATACCCAAGTATCCATGCAGAAATTAAGCTGCTACATTTCTTGATTAAGGAGGGTAGCCATGCTGAAAAAAAAATTTAAAAAAACCCAAAAAACTCCTGCTTTTGCTCCAGCCTGGTATTTGCCCAAGCAGGACCCTGCAGTTTTAAAGGAGTAAGAAAGCTGCAGAGCTATGTTAAGAGAAAGAAGTTCCAGGAAATCTGCTGAATGGATTATATCCATTTAAGAAACTGCCAGCTGAGGAGGACGAAGAACGTATCAGCTGTGCAAGGAGCAACCAGCCCACTGAGGTATTATGTGTCAGCTCAGGGAAAGATAAATTTTGACACAGTCGATCCCTCCATGTAATGACGGCCAGTAAAGGAGCCCACACTGACAGCTGGCTGCAAAGGGCCTATAAAAACAAATCTCCTTTTACCTGAGGTCATACTTGGCCAATGCTCTGGAAGCATTTGCTCAAAACCTGCTTTTCTGCTCCCTGAGCTTCCCTCAAACCCACCTGTCAGCAACAAAAAAGACTGGTTCTAGCAGAAAGCACATCGGTAACCCTTAACAAAGCAGGTCACCAGAAGTCGTCTTATTGAACCACCTAGTGTGCTCCTAATAAAATAAATCCTCTCAAAGGCCATCCTGCCACGGCAAGGGAAGGCAGGCAAATCTCCTTCTTTGAAAGGTAAGCAAGTGAAACAGTTGAGAGTAAAATACACCCAGAATCAGGGACTCTCAGTTTCAAGGGAACTGGATGGGAGTATAAAGTTATGTCTGTTTGAAGATGCAAAGAGCATATAAAACTTTACTGCCTAAAGCACAGGTAAGCCAACAACAGAGTTAAAGCAGAACTTCTACCAAATTTATGCTACGAACAGTTCCCTCCAAATGCACCCCAGCACGGGGACAAATTAACATGAAGTACAGTTCAGGAAATAGGACTTTCTCTACTACGATTCATCCAAACTCTGTACAGGGACAAAACATTGAAGTCACAGCACTGAGAACCAACTTCATGCAGCCCAGCATTCTGCTACATGACAACTTATCAACAGACAGCACTACTTACAAGGAGATATTAACTCTCTACCAGAGACAGCCATTTATCTGCATTCCAAGAGTCTGAGATTCAGTACTAGTCTCTGCCTCATTATGCTACTTTATTTCATAGCTGAACCTGGTCTTCTATCCCTGTTATGTTCTCACAGTATTCAATGTGTTTCTAAGGTCAGCCTATAGTAGCTAAAAATTTATTCTGCAGAACTGAATTCAGTTCTTTCCTATGCTGAAAAGCACTTCAGAATCAAGGGAGATTCCAATTCAGGTACCATAAAACATCTGATTAACATTCAGAACTTAACACTCTGTAGAGTTAACGAAGTCACGAATCCACTGACTACAGATTTCATTAAGAAGACAAAAGAAGCGCAAAAAAGGAATCCAACTGCACTGAACTTTGAGGATTTAAGACAAATTTAAGCCCATTACCAGGTGAAATGTGGGTTTCTGTGTAAGGTACAGACAGGTTTAATAGCCACAACCAATGTTCAAGCTAAGGTCCCACTGAAGAATGCTCCACTGAAGTGGAACAGTAATGCAGAGATATGGCTCTCAGCAGACCAACAGCTGACACTGCACAAACGTCAGCTGCATACACAGAAACACGGGACAATTCTTAATAAAATCTGAAGTACAAATTCCAACAAAGAGTCTGTACATTTTACAACACCACGTGGGTTTCAGGAACTCCTTTACAGAAGGAAATCTTACTAGTTCAAAGTGTGCACACTGCTCTTCCCTCCCACAAGAGAATGTAATGCAGACTCACTGCTGGCAGACACGTAGGCAGCAACTGCCTTGGAATTACCTGCACAGCTTTTTTCACTTGGTATTCCCAAACTCTTTCACTCTAGTATAATCAAGCATAACATCTATCAAGTATGCACTACAGGTCACAAATGCACATATGTAAAGTATCAAATAAAATTACCTTACTACTTAATAATTTTTTGTTGTGAAGCCTGAAAAAAGTCTGATTAGAGTCTAACTGTATACAATTACTTCTCACCATTATCAATTTCTCTACAGCTGTGGGGATGAGATCACATTTACAGCAACTAAAGCACAGCAGTCTATGAGGTATTATGGACTGTATGGTCCACTTGCAATAAAACTAGAAATACAGTAATTCAGTATGTCTTTAAATAGTTTTCTAATAAACTATTTCATTACTGTCAAGAAGTATGTCAAAAGTATCATTAAAATATTTTCTGAAAGCAAAACTTCCTGCGTACAACTTTCCTACTTTCAACCCCGCCTATGCACGTTATCAGCTGTCATTTACAACTTCCAGATAAAACCAGAAAGAGATTTCATGCGTGTCAGGATGAGATTTAGTGCAGGGTTTAAAGAAGTCTTCATAGAGCCTATGACAATTAAATTTTTAAAAAAAAAGGTTTTACAAAAAAAACTGTGACATTAGGGTATTTCGGTATTTCCCAATGCAAAACGGACTTTACAGTAAATCCTATAAACTCACAAGGACTTCTCCAGAAGAGGTGTGACAAACATATAACAGAAAACTAAATAACCTGGTTTTCAATCAGGGAGTTTTGAAGGAGTTTTTCATTTGTGAGGTAACCCATATAAATACATTTGCACCAGTCATGCCTGATACTGTATCAAAAACATTCTCTCCTAAATTAAGCAGTGATCCGTCACCTTAACTTTTTCTCTAATGAACAATGTACTCTGTTACTGAAATTTAATTTAGCAGTGTTGCCTAAGATAATGCCAGTTTCGAAGTTTGAAGAGTTCTATGTTCCTAACACATCATTCCATGTACCTCTGGTGAAGAGGCAGAGCTAACAGGAGACCACCAGACACATCATCAATAAATAAAGTGGCATCAAGAAGAGTGAGGAATTGCAGTATCAGCAAGTGAGCTTACACATAACCTTTGAGTGTGTTTTATACTACACACAAATCTGCAGAGGGCAAGAGGGGAAGAAAAATTGACATGACTTCATCTTGCCAGACCTCTGATTTGGCCTGTCCAGATATTGGTGTCAGTCACCCCGTGTGTGCTGTGAGCTGCATCTCTGGCAGTCCATGTATGCCCTGGCTGGAGCAGCCCTGCCCAGAGGAGTAGGAGACTGTACTGTACTACAGGCTATTAATGTCCTGCTGGCTCCACAGGCTCCTGGGCTCAGACCTGTCTCTGCCACTCACTTGGCAGGACCCGGGCTCCCAACACCAGCACCTGCAGAGGGATGGGAGACCCAGGGAATCTCACCTGAGGCTGGACAGGGTGTGCAGGGTGAGCCATGGGTCAGGAAACTCTCAGACAATCATTTGCACCAAAATCACTGCAGCTGAGACTTCCTCATTTCATAAGAGACACCCACACACACTCTCTCCCTTTTACCTGGGCTTTGCTCATGGATTTAAGATTAGGATCTGCTGATAACATAAACGGATCAAGACTTACTGAAGTGCCCTTACACTGAACTGTATGTCTGTGTGTGTATATGCACACACACAACTTTTTTTTTTTTAATCCAATTTCAGGCAAAGTCACAAAATCTGTAAAACAGGTAGATGCAACCCAAGTTCCCTCCATATCCTACTTTCTCTAAGTTTATCTGACCCCCAAGTAGGGTGATCCAATCTAAAAATGAGATGCTGTTAGTTTAGCTGCAAACTTTCTTTCCAGGGACAGCCACCGTGTTGGCCTTTGAGTCATGCATACCTGCACACTAAAACTGTATTAATACCACCTTACCCACTGCTGAGCCAATTTCAAACAGCAACACTTCCACATCTGGTACCACGGACTGCTTCTGAACCAGTGACATAAAGGTCAAGCAGCCTATATCCAATTACGAAGCCTTTCACTCCTTTTCAGATGCAAGAACCCTTGGTATTTCTAACTAACATTGAAACACAACTGTTTCATGTAACAAACACATGAAAAAAATATTACTGAAGGATCTATCTCATGCTGAGCTCCCAAAGAGAAAAAAGAAAATAAAGCAAACAAAGGAAACTTGTAAATAATTAAACCACTTGACAAGAAAGACTGAACTTGGTATTATTTTCATTGTAAGTGATTAGCTGCACCTGTTTATACAAGGAACTGATAAAAGCATGCAGCTGTGGCTTACTGCAAAACACAAACACTACAAGCAGGTATCAGGAGAGAAAAATATCCTGAACCATCACATTGGTTTTAGCAGAGTTTAATTTATGACATTACTGCTTATTTCCATCCACAATCACAACTGCATGTAAATTCAAGGGTTGTTCTGACAGTTGTGAAAGAGCCTCAGCACTGAATTTGGGCTTACTTACTGCTTTGGGCTTACTCACAAAAGTCTCAATGACTCATTTCTTACACTGGTTTCCTCATATGTATCCTCCAAAAGGGCAAAACTTCTGGAAGACACCCTCCACTGACCATGTACCTCAGCAATCAATAACCACTCCCTCTGGCATCTCCCTTCTATCAGCCTAAAAGGCTCAAGCAAAGAGCTCACCAACAGCAACAATAACTACAGCTACTTCTTGCAAGACTCTACGCAACTTTCAACTGATCAGGAACAACTTTAAAATGTCTAAAATTTCCCACCCATATAGATGTAGAGCTGGATGTAATAAAAAAATACTGAGAATTATAACACCGTTAAGATCTTTAAAGAAAAAAACAAAGGTCATTCCAGTTAGTTTCCTGGTGTAGTAATTGGGTATGATCAGAGTGTAAGCTGCACTTCTAATGACAATTTCCTATTTTAATAACCATCAAGCTAAAAACCACTCAGCAGCTCAAGTTGTTTGCAAAGCCACCAATTAAAAATTTTAAGAAAAAATTTAAAAATAATTGTATTTTTATTGATGCTTAAACCTTCACTCCCACAGAGTTGCTCATCAAGCTTTGGCTCTACATGTGGAGAAATGGTGTGTACTTGTCATTCATCACTTTTTCCCCTTAGTAATATTTTGGCTTGTGCCTGCCTTGAGGCCAATGCCAACTCCTGCTACCAACATATTGCTTAGTCCTGTTACCAGAACAACTGCACCTCTTGAAAGAGGAACAGGCCAACAAGGAAGCACTTCAGAACCTGCAAATTAAGGGCTGAGTTCCATTTTAATTCATGGAGTTTTTTTCCCCTTGCATAATCTAAACAGCTACTACTGCAGAACTTAAAGAATACAAGGGCCTGCAGCACACCAGAGCCCATTTTCCAGCACAGCTAAGTCCCTAGAAGTAAGAACAAAATGGATCTTCCACAGTTGTTCAAATGCCACTGAAAGACTCAGTCAGAGGAATTGATCTGTTGTGCAATTTATGTACCTTGGTCTTACTGTAAGACTCAACCTATTTCAGGGAAGCTGACGCGGGAAATCATGAATAATGTGCATCACCAGGGCTCTTAATCTGCATACAAGTGAGCACATAAAGGCTGATGGAGATACCGAGTAAAACTGAAGGTTTTGTCTTGTTGTTTGGAAGGTTGTAGAGCATCCATCCTCAGAGATACTCAAAAGCCATCTAGACATGGGCAACTGGCTCCAGGTGGCCCCACCTGAGCAGAGGTGTGGACCAGGTGAACTCCCACAGTCTCTGCCAGCCTCAGCCATCTGTGATTCTGTGAATTACTTCATCATCTTAATGACACAGTGAACCATCATCCTGAAAACACTGCAGGCAGGCCAAGACAAGGTTCGGAGTATTTAGATTTCACTCTCTTCAACACATTCAGAAACCAAGGAAATCCAGGTACTTTTGACCATTCTATACATTTTAAAAAAAGTCTATTCCAATCTCCCAAAGACAAAAACTTTCCTGTCATCTAGTCCTCACCTAGAAAGCATCAACTTTTCAACTCTCAGGAAGCCCTCACAGCACCTTTAATATAGGCAAACCTACCACCAGTAGTCTTCAGCAACCCTGTCTGTTCTCCCCCGTTCCACAGAACAAACCCCCCTATTTTTCAGAAGCCCACAACCATTTCAAGCCCCATCAGTGCCATCTGTTCTCCAAAGACAACGGGTGCTTAAAATTATAATACAGGCCAAGTCTTCTAAGCTGCAGGAAGTGGCTGAACACTGGCTCTGCTGTGTAATGGTTGGGAACCTGGCATAAACTATACAGTAAATGCTGTCCTGTTCCCCAGATTATATTACTTCTTCAAAGCAAATGGGAAAAAAAAGAAACCACAAATTAGTGTAGTGATTTAGATACAGAAATTTAAAATTAGATCATAATATGCTTTCTCTTATATTTTTTAATTACCTTGGCATTTACCGTAACTGTCCACTAATAGATGAAAACTCAAAATGCTTTTCATGATGCATGAATTTTAATAAAGAATATTAACTTTCCATACTAATTTATTGCAATCATAGTGTATACATACCATGTATCTTCTTCCTGCACTTAGGAAGAATTCCCTGTTAAAACTGAAGAGCAATTATTAGAGGAACTAAAGAAACTTTACCATTTACCATGGTCATACCTCTAGCAAGTTCTGAAAACCCCCTATAATGCTCCAACAGATTTAACCATTACATTCGTTCTACCGCAGCTAAGTTGCAGATCATAGGAACAACTCATTAAAAGAAAATCTTTAATGTTATTGTTTACATAATTATTTTAGTTTTTAATCTCTGTTGGCATAGCAGTATCTTTCTGATTTCATTTACCTGGGGTTATGCTATGCTAAAGAATCCAAATTCAGACTGTTCTAAAGGCAAACCTCAAATCTCATCCCATCTTACAAATTCTGCTTTTCTCTTCAGAAAACTTTTGCCACCTTCCATACAGTGTCACATAGCTTAGAAAAGATGAGCCTCTTGTCATTATCTTGCAATGATCAATGTTACTGGTGCCCAAAATAGGACACTTCCTAAAAGAGATTGACACACCTCTTTGCTTTAGGTCACTTTAAACAGCAAGTGACCCAAGAGTGTTACCTAGTTCCAAAATAAATGCAAAGCCTCTGCCTTCCTCAAGAGTAAGACTCACAAAATGGAGTCACTGACACACACACTTCACTGCATTTAGATCACAAGAATAATCTTTTAAAACTGTGTTTGTTTGAATTATTTTGTTTGGGTCTTTTTTTGTGGGGGTTGTACTTTTCCCGCTCCACATTAACAGCAGACTACTCTGAGTTGGGGCTTTGATCATTGTGCATCCAATCATCCTAACCTGCCTTCAGCCACCATGAAGATGCCATCACTGGACTTAATCCCCATTTCATTGATCTCAAACCCTTTATGCCATTTTTAATTAAAACTTCTGCTTTTTTAAGTCACTGTTCACAGGGGTAAAACACATGATGGTACTAATCCAAGGCTGATAATTCCTACTGATTTAGGAGGTGTCATCCTTGCAGATTTTAAATCAGGCTTACGTAGCAAATTCTGTCCATACAGATCCCTTCAGTCCAAAAATTCAGCACACCTCATACTCCCATGTGTCTGACATTCCTCTTAAGCAGAAGAGCAACTGATCCATCATTTGGAAAGTTGTCCAAGATCACAAGGTATAAAATGGAAAGCTAAGAAAAGTGTTTCCAAATTCTGGGCTTCTTAATGCTCAGGGGGAAAAAAAAATCAATTCTATTTAGGGGCATCCTGTTCTAGATGCAAATGATTCTGATGTGGGTTTCTGTGTGATATTTCAGGTTCAACAAAACAATTATCCACTGCAGAAAATTTATTATCTACTCATTTTGGCAAAAATTTCACAGGGTTCCCTACTAGGGATGCAGTTTATCCCACTGCATTCTTTCCTCATAAGGGTATCTCCCATTTGTCTTGGCCAGTTGAAAGAACTAACTCCTGAAGTCAGCTGGTTACAATCCCTTACACCCAACTGCCTCTACATACTGTACAGTCACCACATGATTCCCAAGCCAAATCCACAGCTGCACACAGGAAATTCTGACGGGGGGAGGGGGAATCAAACGGGACAGCCTCACACCAAGTGCAGTATTGCCTGTGCAATGCCACACTATGCACGCGGTTAAGGCACAATAGCTTAACAGAGTCCTGAGATTAAATCCTCCCAAAACACAGCCACGCTGTGTGCTCACAACACTGCCTGGAATCAGCCCTTCTGGAGAGGAAGACAGGAGCCTACTGCCATAAAAAGAGCTGGGATTCTTAAACATCTGAAGCCAGGCTTAGGGGAATATGACTGACAGGCAACAGCTGAGAGTATTCTGCATTGATCCTGTACCATCCTGACATTCCAGGGAGGGTGATGGTGAAGGAAGATTTCTGAAGGCATAAATAAACTCGAGATCTTTAAAAAAATTACTTAAAATATTTAAAAATCGTTACTATCGCCCCGGTTCACCCCATCCCACCCAAAAGCCCCCGCATCCTCCAACACCAATCCCCCCACACGCCCACCCACCCTTCCCAAAATGAAGGCTCAGGGAATCCCGCGCCGCGCATCTGCTGCCCCCGGCCCCGACAGCGCTCTGCCTTCCCCACACACGAACCTCCCCTGCGCGCAGCCCTCAGCAGCCTCGTCACCGCCGCCCCCCCGCCGCCGCCGCCCCGCTCCGCTCCATC